>CAEFZY010067428.1:0-16519 GCA_903066815.1 Brachyrhaphis roseni
GTGCGGAAGTCTTTCTCCATGGCCTCTCCGAACTCCTCCCACGCCCGAGTTTTTGCCTCGGCAACCACCCGAGCCGCATGCCGCTTCGCCCGCCGGTACCCATCAGCTGCTTCTGGAGTCCTACAGGCCAAAAAGGCCCAATAGGACTCCTTCTTCAGCCTGACAGCATCCCTCACCGAAGGTGTCCACCAACGGGTTCGAGGGTTGCCGCCACGACAGGCACCGACAACCTTGCGGCCACAGCTCCGGTCTGCCGCCTCGGTTGATTTCTGATCTCTTCCTGAATTCAAACATTAGTATTGTTGTTTCTGCATGAATATGGACTTGTTTTCTTTGCATTATTTGAGGTTTAGAAGCACTGCATCTTTTTTGTTCTTTTGACCATTTCTCCTTTTCTGCAAATAAATACAAAATTTTTGTTTGGCATTTTGGATCCATGTTGTCAGTAGAACAGTAAAAGAACAATGTTCATTTTACTCAAACACATACCTACAAAACTTAAATTCAGAGAAACTGATCATTTCAAGTGGTCTCATCATTTTTTTCCAGAGCTGTATGTGGCAAGGCACAGATCTGGCCAAGGTTCCAAAAGACTTTTCGCTGCACTCAAGGTTCCTAAGAGTACAGTGGCTTCCATAATCATTAAATGGAATAAATTTGGGACAAGAACTCTTCCTAGACCTCGCCCTCAAGCCAAACTGAGCAGTCATGGGAGAAGAGCCATGGTGAGGGAGGTAAAATAGAACCCAAAGATCACTGTGGCTGAGCTCCAGAGATGCAGTAGGAAGATGGAAAAAAGTTCCACAAAGTCAACGATCACTGCAGCCCTCCATCATTCAGGGCTTTATGGCAAAGTGGCCAAATGGAAACCTATCTTCAGTGCAAGACGTATGAAATCCCACATAGAGTTCACCAAAAACACATGAAAGACTCCCAGACAATGAGAACAGATGATTCTCTGGTCTGATGAGATGAAGATTCAACTTTTTGGTGTTAATTCTAAGCAATATGTGTGGAGAAACTGTGGTCTTGAGAATATAGGAAATGTCCTGTGCTATTGTAAGAGAACCGGGTGGTGGTGTGAACAGAGACTAATGAAAGAGCGTGGAGAGAGAATTGTAAGAGAGGGTATACTGTACAGTTAGAGCTGGGAGAGAGAGCAACTGTGCGGGGGGCACAGTCCAGGATATTTGTAGGATAATAATAATACGGGAGGACGGCGGGAAAGGGGGGTAAAAAACTAAAAAATGGGAGACTTAACAGGTCAGGTGACCCCCTTTACTACAAATCATTCATAAGAGCTTTAGAGCAAGCCATTGAGAACCAAACTGACAGTCAACAAGATCGGCTGCATTATCTAGAGCAGGCAGAGAACAGCTAGATCTCGTACACAGCTGTGAGCACATGAAGCTATATAGAGCTCAGTGTTGTAGTCAGGACCACCTAACCCGAGACCAAGTCAAGACCAAGACCAGCGCTGTGCTACATGACACAATAAAATTTTGAAATGTGATCAAAATTGCTTCTCAAGTAGATCCACATTCCCATAAAAACACCTAATGTTAAATACTTAGAGTTGAAATAAATTTTATCAATATCATTATCAATTCAAATTATTTGTCCAGCTTTGCTTCCATCTCTGTGCCACAATCTGCTGAGGTTTCATGCCGCCCCTAACAAGAGAACCTGGGCGGTTTTCCATATTGCTCATGTCAGAAACCACCACTGTCTGCACCAATAAACATAGCAATTAAGCCATTGTGCCTTTTGAATGGCTGTTAACTAATTAGTTTATAAAGAATGAAAGCACTTCCTAATTGTAGAAATCTGGCACCTCAGATTTATACACTGTTTTTTGTGTTTTATAACACAATCTTTTGACTGTCACTTTGTTTTGAAATTGTATGCTCTTTTAGTTTCCTTTTATTAAGTCCACTAAAGATGAAAACATAACCTCTGGATTCAAGACCTCTTTTTTTATATGTAGCAAAAATTGAATTGAAATTCTAGATGAGTTTAGTTTAAGGACCTACATGAAAGAAGTGGGAGGTCCTACCTTTACAGGTGAAATTGCACCTAAATGCTACTTTACCTGGTTAACCTGGGTAAACTTTTCAAAGAGGCTTAGGTAACCCCTTTAAACCTGAAAAGCTTCAGCAAACATCTTTTGTCCAAATCTTCATTTTATGCTATCATATTATGCAACCAAATGTTGACAGATCAGGCTTAAATGATATACATATATTTTTTTTAAGTTTCTGTGCCTACTTACTTTACTTTGTAAGTAAAGTAAGTACTTTACTTTACTTTGTAAGTAAAGTAAGTAGGCACTTACTTTACTTACAAAGTAAGTAAAGTAAGCAAAAGGATAACACATTTCTCTTTTTTCCTTTAACCGCCCAACCTAAAGTTACTGACAGGATTAATCATCATTTATTGCTTTAAATTGCCATTTAAAAGTTGCAAGAGACAACTAGAACCTTACCTGTGATGCTTTGGGGAGCCAGATACCAGATAGCCCAGAGGCAGTTCATGTGTGAGGAAAGCTTTAGATAGCTTGCTCATCTCCGATCCAACCTAAATGTGGTCTCATCCAGAGGGTGAGCATTGTTGCCTACACCCTGCCCAAGTACAGTGCTGCTTTTGTTCCAACTCTCCCTCAGCTCTGAGTAGAGTCACGGAGCCTGAGAGATCTCTAGGGTATGTTATCAGCGCTTTTTGTCCTGCTCTTGGCTTCACCTTCCCAGATCCTTTTGTTCACAGAACAGGAGAGGCACCACTGTGGGCATAGTCTGTCTCTGCATTTTTCTCAGCCACTCTGTAAAGGCTCAATAAGCTCAGCTGATATAACCTACAATTTATAATCTGTCTCTGCCATTTGAATTACAGATTATGCTTTCCAAATTTAACTTTGTGAATTCTATTTGCCAGGTTACCACATTTCTTTCTGTATGTTACTGATATTGGCATCAACAATGATGTTCAATATTTGAAAATGCTTTTGTCATGTAAAATACAAAATTTTAAGTTATTCTGGAAAAATCCTTATTAGATCTGTATTAATTATGACAAAAAAGTGTCTGTATGCTTGGAGCAAAGAATATATGTGAATATGCATTTTCAAAGTTTGTCACTTGTTGTTACCAAGGCAGTCATTCTGAATGCACACTGAAACAACCATTCCAGTCTCTCTTACTTAACTTATTAAGGGAAATGTTTTAAGTAGGCAACCTTGGTCCTGGTCTGGAATATGGCGTAGCCTATTCTAAATAAAAAGACGAAAAGTTTAATGAAACAAACAATACAGCATGAAAGCAACCACATCTATTCTATCACGTTCTATTCCATCTACAGTTCTCAAGGAGAACAGGCTAAATGGTTTTAGCCACTTGATGAAATGAAGAGAAAACCTTCCAGTAGTGCAGGAACTCCAGTGAGTTTGCTATACTTCACTGCTAAATGTATCCATTCTGAGTTGTCCAGAATGGACACATTTGGGATTCCAAATGTAATGTTTGTGAATAAATCTGTTGGTACCAACAGCCAGCAATTGACCATTGTTTTTTGTTTGTTTGTTTGTTTTGCTTCCTCAACATGGTCTTCCATGAACAATGGAGGTTTGGAGCCATAATGTTTTTGTTCCACATTTGTTACCTTTATCTCTTCTCTTGATCAGAGCCATTTTCTTGTTGTTACTTCACCGTGAAACAATCATATGCTTCTGAAAAAAATGTCAGCTGGCACATCTAGTGAACTATAAGACAGCATTTACCTTTTTGACAAAAGTATCGCATCATATTTTGTGCGACAGTGTTCTTGTTTTTTAACCCTATAAATTTAAGTTTGTTCACTTTTCAGTATCCATCTAGATATTACAACCTACTCAGCAAATAATAAAAATAAATAAGTAAATCCTCCTGTACTTCTCTTGAATTCCACAAAACACTTGAATTTGATCATGTGCATTTCCTGTCTTCTTCATGTATGTAACCACAAGTTATCACTGCCCAGGACTGGTTCTTGCATGAATCATAACTTAAAGTGAGGAAAGTCTTTTGAAGCCATGTTGCAAAATTATGAAATGTGTGAGAGATGATTTGAGTTGTTCAGAATGGATGACTTACAAAGCACTGTAAAATATAACATTTATTTTAATTGAAAAAGATCAGTAAATATGAATTGACTTTGATCAAGGTTTTGCAAACACTCAATAAATTGAATCAATTTAATCCAGTTAATTTTTGGCTGTATAGTGATTTACAATGTTGACTTTGATCAAATACATTTAGTGGATTTAACTTCTCTTATGTGTTTAACTTGATTTAAATAAGTTATGGGCATTTTGAGGAAAAAACATTTTTAAAATTGACTTGGTTAATTGAGTAATGTGAATGTGTATGTGACAGTCGAGATAGGCCAGCAAGGTATCCCACAATGCACTGGGCCATCATCAGCAGTAACTAATTAAACCACTCATTTTGTCACAAAAAATAGTTTTAAGATGTTTAAGGTAAAAAGGTAGACCTACACCTCCATACAGTTATAACATACAACTGCAAATCTTTCTCTATGTAGCCAGTTGATCAAGACTTTCATAGCTGTGCAGCTCTTAGTAACTATATTTGACATTTACATTTGGATGAAATTACAACATGAGTGAGTTGTATGTTCATTTTCATGAGCACCCTGTTCTGCCAGAGTGTAGCCTTGCATGTAATTGTTTATTTTATTGAAAAAGTAAGCAAACTTTAATTGAGAAATAAAGAAAAAGCAGGAGCCAAGAAGTGTTTCAATCAAACAATTTTATTTTTTTTATAAGTAGTTTCTAGTTTCAAAAATGTGCCGAAGCAACGAGTTTGCATATACTTTTTAAATAAGGAGAACTAATTAGGTTTAACAGTTTTACAAATACCAGGTTTAAAATGAATAATGCCATACTTGGTTTTCCTCTGAGACAGCACTGCAGGAACATGTTTCTGCAGACAGAGCAGAATGACAGCAGTGTTCATCCACATTGCATATAACATTTTCTCTACCTATTAATAAGACTAACATTAATATTTGCGATCCAAAAGGTTTATTTTCAAAGTTAGAAAATTGATATTTTATGAATGCTTAAAAATTAACTTGATCCTTTTTGATCCCTGATATACACTAGACTGAGTGAACTGTGTTTAATTCAAATGAAGCAAAGTGCTTCCCTCAGTAAGAATTACTGATAGTAAAAAGCTTTTATTCACCAGTGAGATGAAACATTTGGAGAACAAGAATCTGTTTTCCCAAAATAATGAGCAATAGATACACAAGAAATTAAAGGTACCCCAGGCCAAACATGCTGAGTCAAAAGGTGTTTTCAGTGTCATTTTGACCTTCTTCAGTGCTGACAAATTTTCATCTTCCACACAGCTAGTACAACATTCCAGTTCATGAATGTTCACAAGATACTGTTCAACAAAGCAATACAATAACATCTCAGTCAAGCGCTTTGCTTATAAGCTGGGACAGACTTTAACAGCTTTTAATTTATTCAGCATAAGGTCAAAAGTATAGTGTGGATTGTGTTTTCTAATGTGTTTAACGCTTTGGCTTCTACTACTGCTTAAGAGCTTCTGGAATTGCCTAGATTCTCATTCCTGTCAGGAACCCAACAGTTAGTCTGACTGAGGAGTGCCACAAAAGAATGGCTTATCAGCAGAGCAGGATTGCCACAGGGGTCTGGGTGTGCACATGTGTGGGTGTGTGCGTGGGGGTGTGCGCGTGTATGTTCATGTGTGTCCTCAGATGACTTTGCAGGTGTCTATAAGTAGTGGCCAGCAGACAGAGAATAGAGAACTGTTCAATATATTCCCTTACATGTTGTGGAAGCAAATTCTAGGTGTTACTGAGATAAATTGAATGGTTGAGGACCATTCTATGGTCTGTAACTATGCTGGTGACAAATTCCAACTTTGGAGGTAGCAAGTCAAACACATTATTGCCAACATTGTTGCCTGGACATTAGTTTAATCTTTTTAAATAAATTTCTGGGCAGCAGTGTCTGTATGACAAACCTAAACAGCACATAGGGAATTGTACAACCTGTCAAAAACAAGAAACAACACAGTGCAACTTCACTGGATTCTGATCAAATAGAAGAGCATCTTGGAGGTTGACAGATTACAAAACACACAAAATGATGCAAAAGTAAGAAAATCTTAAACACATTTATGTTTGGGTATGCTTTTAAATGAGGGGTTGCTTGGCTGCAGGCTTTGACCAATTTAAACCTCTTAGAATTATTTTGTGTGTAATTCAAGAATGTTACAATTTGAACGGCAGGGGCCAGCAGTTATTGGAGCTACATTGATTTTTTATTTTTTTTATGTTATATTATTATTATTAAAGTCAAAATATGAACAAACAAGTTAAAATCTTCTTAAAATGTACAATGTATTTATCATTCTTTGTGAAAGTTTTTTTTTTATTTTCATTTACATATTTTATTAGCTAAAATGCCAATCATCCAGCAACTTTTGCTTAATACCAGACTTTGACACAACCTACTAATTAAATATGACTAAATACAGTGCATACATCCATATTTTACATATTTTAAATACACTCACTGACCACTTTATTAGGTACACCTGCCCAACTGCTCATTAACACAAAGCCAATCACGTGGCTGCAACTCAATGCATGTAGGCATGCAGACATGGCCAAGACCATCTACCGCAGTTCAAACCGAGCATCAGAATGAGAAAGAAAGGTGATTTAAGAGACTTTGAACGTGGCATGGTTGTTGGTGCCAGACGGGATGGACTTAGTACTTCACAAACTGCTGATCTACTGGGATGTTCATACACAACTATCTCAAGGGTTTACAGAGAATGGTCCTAAAAGGAGAAAATATCCAGTGAGCAGCAGTTCTGTGGGCACAAATGACTTGATGCCAGAGGAGAATGGCCAGACAGGTTTGAGCTGATACAACAGCAACAGTAACTCAAATAACAACTTGTTACAACTGAGGTATGCAGAAGAGCATCTCTGAATGTACAACACATCGAACTTTGAGGCGGATGGACTACAGCAGCAGAAGATCATACCAGGTTCTTAGCTCCTATCAGCTAAGAACAGGAAACAGAGGCTACAATTCACACAAGCTCACCAAAATTGGACAATAGAAGATTGGAAAAATGTTGCCTGGTCTGATGAGTCTCAATTCCTGCTGTAACATTCGGATGGTCGGGTCAGAATTTGGCGTCAATAACATGAAAGCATGGATCCATCTGCTTTGTATCAACAATTCAGGCTGGTGGTGGTGGTGCAGTGGTGTGGGGGATATTTTCCTGGCACACTTTGGGCCCATTAGTACCAATTGAGCATCGTGTCAACGCCACAGCCTACCTGAGTACTGTTGCTGACCATGTCCATCCCTTTATGACCACAGTCTACCCATCTTCTGTTGGCGACCTTCAGCAGGATGACGCACCATGTCATAACGTGCCAATCTTCTCAGACTGGTTTCTTCTGGTTCTTAAATTCTGTTCAATTATTTTCAAATTAAGACATGTTTATAAGCACTTTGTGGTGTTGGAAACACATCAGTTTTTGCTGTTAAAATGTAGCAAGGTCTGGTGCTGTGGTGGAAGTGGGGTGAGGTACGACCCATGTATGGAGGCCTTGGTCTTTGTGGCGGTGGTCGCTGGTTCAATTCCCGGCCTGGCGATGTTTGCCGTATGTCTTCCCCCCCTCTCATTGCCCTCTTTCCTGTCGGACTACTTTCAAATGGGGGCCACTGGAGCCAACAAAACCTTAAAAAAAAAAAAAAAAAAAAAAAAAGCATGAAGATGTAGAGATTCATCCTCAGAACTGGTTGGTGATCTGGTGGAGCCAGAGCCTCTTCTGAGACAGGAAAGTCTTTAGGTTTTCTAATAGCTACCTGATCTCTGTCTTCCTCTTCCATCTTGATTTGCTTAGACTGCAAAAATATGTTGATATGTTGAAGATAAAAACAACTATGAACGACTTCTAATAAATGCCTCACAATATCAAAATCTCTTTGGCATGGTTAATTAAAACCAGGTTGGGTTTATGAAGAAAACTATATCAAGTCTCAACAAACAGAGCCTCCATGCAGTTATAACATGAAGTTGAATGATTGTTATAATAATAACCATAATAGTCACAATAAAATTGATAAAATGACTACTTCTGAAACAGACGTTCTTGTTTATATATGTATCCCACTGTTTATAATTAAACTAAGATCATTAGAATTTTAAGCAAACTTACCACCAGCACCAGCAGCCTTCCTCCCCTTTCGTGACCCACATTTCTTTTCCATCCAGTTCTTGTCCTGTTGTATTATCATCTATCTCGGACTAGGAGACCTCCTAGTCTCTTGAATTTACCAAAACTAATATCTATTATCAATTTGCTCTCTTCTTTCAAGGTAATATTGTGCGAGTAAAAGTTATGAATTTGAAGAACATTTCTTCTCCTTCCCAGCTTCACAGTGACGCTGTTCCTATTCTACTAGTTATTTTTATGGCGCTTTTTTTTTTTTTTTTTTTTAAAGAAAGTGTGCATTATCTGGTCTGGTGTGTGAACTGAAGCTAATGCCATTCACTAATAAAATTTACATCTGAAAGTAGATTGGGTAAATACAGCTTCTGTGTTTTAGTTAAAGAACTGATAAAACCAGATCATATACAGAAAGATGTAAAACTGAAGATACCTTCTAAATTTAGTGCTAAGGACCAATGATGTTTTTGCTGAAGAGCCTCTGTCAATAAAATGTCAGTGTTTGATGTTATGAGGTATGAACAAATTATTTATTACTTTGTTAAACAATATTACAGTACAATACTTAAGTTCCAGTATAAGGATTGTTAATTTCTTTATTTTTTGTCATTTTAACAAAATAGCAAAAGATTATTAAGGCACTTAAAAAGCCATAATTCATTAGCATAAGGTAGCATGCATGTAAACACTGAAAGTGTTTTACTGAAATATAATTTGAAAGTATTTACAAAATATTTACAAATATTAATGAAAAATATTTATTTTGATATTTCTTAAGGTTCATTAAATATACAAGAACTGTTTTGAAAATATTGCCAAAATAAAACTTCAGAAAAGTATTGTTTATATATATATATTTGTAATATATTTTTGAAATGTACATTTAAAATATACAATTTTACAATACATGCAAAGTGTATTTTTAAAACGATTATCCAAAGTATAACTTTACTAATATATTTCATTGAAACTTAAAGTATATTTTAGAAAAATTACACATTCAGAAATTATGCCAAAATACTTTTTTAAAACGAGTATTAGAAAGATGTTTTAAAAATGTTTTCATTTTACATTTTTAATATAATCTTAATAATTATATCCACTTGATAACATACTAAAATTATATTTCAGGGGGAAAAAAAACAGATTATTTAAAATACACTGTAATTTATTAAATGTTTTCACCAGGATAGTGTTCATAGGGATTGTGGAAACACTGGCAACCAGTGTAGAAAAGTGGGTAAAGAAAATAACACTCTACTGTTATTGTTATTGTCATTGATGTTCAGTAGAACTACTGCCATAAACTCATGCTACATTCAGAACAACATAATTTCACTGTAAACATCCATGTAAAAATAAGTATTTGTAGTAACAGTTAACACTTTTTGGATCTAAAACGTGTAAATGAAGTTGTTTTGAAATTGTTTAGTAAAAAGGCTAATTCATTTGTTTAACATGGACATATTTTATTCCATACCTCTTTGTAACATCTTTGTAAATACGAGCTTACTAACAGGGCACAGGTCCTGCACCCTGATGAGCAAAAGCGAATACTTCAGGTCATTTGTTGCAGCAATAGTTGCATAAGCTTCAACCCATCCTGATCCCCCAGGTTGGTGCTTGGCCATCTTGCTGTGGTAATGGAAACTGGGAGGAATGTAGCTTGATGCTGCTGCAGTGGCAGCATCTGTTGTCACAACCTGCTGTGCAGAGCAATACTGGCCTTCACACTATAGATATAGCTGTTGTAACCATAACTGCAATTACACAGTGTAAACTGAATGTAATTACCTGGATTACCTGGTGTCATTGGGCTCTTGCGCAATGCACAGTTGGATATCACAGGTACAAATTAGGAGTTTCGATTTTACCTTCAGGCAGGTTTACAGTTATTCTGCAGCACGTTTGGCACAGTAGAATATCTATCCCCATTACTTTTGTTTCAATAAACACCAATTTTTCCAAACAAAATATCTACTTTCACTGTTAGGACTCCATCCTAACTTCCTGTGCAATGGCAATCATCCATATTCTCTAAGCTCAATTTACTTTTGTGGCCATTTGTCTCTTTTTGGAAGGGGAATAATGTGATCATTTTGCCCTGTTCACATTTTTTGCACACCCCATAGACAACGATAGAACTGTTTTTATAACGAACCTACTTGCTCTAAAACTCTAAGCCTCATGATGAAAGTGAATTTTACATCCAACATGCTTGTCATCAAGCAGAAGAGACAAACTGTCTTCTTTTACAGACTTTAATTTAGCCAAAAACAGCCTAAGGTTTTTAAACATTTTAAGCAAACAGTCTGACTCCTTCCTTCTGCTCACTCTGACCTTTTACAAATGTTGTGTCTGACAATTACAAAGAATATAATGTGCTCAGCCAAAATGACAGAACTCCCTCCTCCCCTCTCCCACCATCTTCCCATGTTTACCTGCAACATCAGTTTTGGTGTGATTCCATTCATGACATGAAGAATAGCAACTGGACATATTCAATATTGTTTTCTCTTTTAGCTGTACAATAGTTGAATGTCAATATCATATAATTAGCTACATTTGAGCTTTACTATTTTTGTCTATTTTATGGTATTTACTTGTTTTTTCTTGTCCACAGTAAGTTGAATTTGTCACACAGATGAAGACATGGGAGAGTTTTATGTAGTGTCCTTTTCATTTCAGAAATAAATAAATAAACAAAAGATTGCACTAAACTACAGGAGTACTACATACAACTGACTTAACTGAAAAACAGTTGATAAGTCTAAGTCAAAATCTTATATGCTTCAATTATATTATTCTGGTATCATTTAACATAATTGACTGCAGGGACAAAGCTTCAAAGCAGATTCTCCCACCAGCACCCCTTATCCCTTCTGCCCCGAGGTCTGCAAATCCTCACTGATAACACACACAATGTTTCTTTTTTTTTTCCAAGAACATTGATTGACAAATAGGTGTTCTTTTTATAGCCAGTGATATCTGGTCTCCAGCGTAAGGTGCTCCACAGCAGGGTAGGTGTGCTGTAAAATACCATGGCATCGGATCCAGGCATGGAGTTAAATCTGAGGTAACCCCTGGAAGCCCTAAATCTTCCTTCATAGTTCAGGTCCCTGTGGAGTTGTTTGATCTTCTGTTTGTATTTGCTCAAAAAGCAACCTCTGGTGGCCATCTGAATTATGACCTAAATCAAGCTCAATTTAGCAAGTTTCACCAAAGAAAAAACTACATTTCACCAGGAGACAGTGATGATGTCATACAACTTTGGCACCGATATTTTTTCTTTTCATACTAAAATATCATTTTTCTTCTACAATCATAGTTATGCCCTTTGTACAAAGATTCAGACAGCTCAGGTGAAACTAACTTTGCAGTGTAAAAAAGAATTCTCTGAGGTGATGTGTAGGTGAGGCAAAGTGAATTTTAATGGCTAAGTGAAAAGATTCTGTAGAATAATTACCGAAACAACTCGGCATCTGTTTGTTTATGGATTTCTGGATGATCTGCTATTCATCTTTCTTACAAGCTTTCACAGACCGTGTTAACTTCTACTAAAGGAAACTATTTTAAATATGTAGCATTAAGTGGTTATATAACCAATTTCTTGATTTAACTAAAGAGTTAATTGCTTTGCATGTTTTTAACAACACCACATTAGAAAATGAAAGAAATGAATTATAAATGTGATCAAATCCGAAAACAAAGATGAATAAATGAAACCAGGTGGCATTCATCTGAACACTTAGCTCTGAGTGCAGATCAAAGGACAGTAAGGAAATGTTCAAATCAACATTAAACAGACTAACAGAGTCATGACACTCTCCATTAAACCTCACTTCCTCCACCTTTCGCTAACTATTTCTAACTGTTAAGCAGAAGTGATGGAAGCTCATTATGAGCTGATTAATCAGATAAGAATGAAAACCTTGTCAGGGACATGGTTATAAAGGACACATGATAAATTATTGTTGTGTTTTCTTTTTTTTTTTTTTTTTTTTTTTACCATAGACCGTTTTTAGATTTGCATTCCTTGCTTGCGCACAATAATTTCCTATAAATAGTAAAAAGGTTAAAATATTCATAAAATGGTTGCTGCATTTTCTGCTTGTGTCTTTTTCTTTTTCTTGTTTTTTTTTTTTTTTACTAGATTCTTTATTTTAATAGGCGACAAAAAAAGAACCAAATTCTTGGTATAAAACATCGGAGAACTGATGTGAGTCCAGTCACATCAGACCCGCAGGCCTCAGATCTCTGACACTCTGAAAGGCATATGGATATGAGACAAGATGTTTATGAAAGATGACGTGTTGAGCTGTAAAACTAAAGTTCGAAATGGTGGTAAGAAAAAAATCAAGTTTGTTGTTGTCGTTACACCTGATAACTAACTACATAAGACACTTTCCTTAATATAGGCTGCGTAAATAGAAAACTAAAAAAAAAATCTTCTTTTTGTCTTGATATTAAATATTTTGAAGAATAAATAAAAACTAAAATGTAAACTAAAGTCCAAAGACCAAACTGCATATTTCTTTTTGTTTCTTTTTACTTCAGTTACGAAAGTTACACAAAAGGTGGCAAATTTGTCGGCAATAAATAATAAATAATTCTGTTGCACGGGAACAAACAATACAATTTCTTGCAGAGAACTAACTGAATAATTTACATGTCTTTGGGAAAGAAAAAATAGCCTATACTTGGACGGACACTATAGGCTAACGCACAAATGTCCCACAACGTTTGTGGCAAACTGGAGGTATACCTTGTTTAAAATGCCTCAGGCTTTGGGTCAGAAAGTAAATCAGTCAAATGAAGAAATCAGACGGATCCCAAAGATCTCTTAGCCTATATGGTGTGGGTGAAGCGGGTTAAGAAAAAAACATCGTTTTCTATTCAAAGCTGAACATATCGAAAGTAGGCCTACGTGAATTAGATTGCGCTCCCTGTCAGGTCCGCTTCCTTTTCTCTCTTCTCCTTTTGGCAACTGAAAGCAGGCAGCACCGCTCATCGTGTCCGTCCGTCTGCACTCCGTGTTTAAGTTAGGATGGCTGGCTGGAGTAAATCCCATGATTGTCTTCACAGTGTCAAAGTACACCCAGTCAGGAGGAATGGGATGGTCGGGGCTGTGTTCAGCCAGTCCTCAGGCCTCGATGGGGCTGGAGACCATGCTGTTCGGCGTGTCGGGAAGCTGGGAGGACATGGATGCTACCTCGCTGCCTGTGGAGTTGGAACCTGGTCCTCCCTCTGAGAAGCTGACCTGCAGGACGCATCGGGCAGCGGTTAGACAGAGCAGAGAGGAACCGTGTTCAGAGTCCTGTCTGAGCTCAGCTAGGCTGAAAACAGCGCAAAACTAAACTCACTTCTAATGGGAGAGAAAATCTAAAGACGTTTCAATTTTCTCAAGAGTTTTAGGATCACAACTTTCCAAAGCAGAGACCTAGGATTTTCCGTAAGCCAAAAATAGATTACTTAATTCCCATTTTACCAAAAGTACAACAAAATTAACTGAAGTGGAAAAAACGTGAAAACCCACGAGTGACCAACCAGTGAATTTTTTTTCAGTCTACAAATTCCAGCTGCTGTTCGGACCCGTTTTAAATAATTCCAATAGAAACATTACACAAAAATCAACAGAAATTGAATAAAGGAAGCCATCACTAGTGTCTCAATTTCAGCTGCATCTCTAAACGGTCAATTAAATGTAGAGAAAGAGGCCGGCAGAGCTCACATTCCGAGCTGGAAACTAAAGCCGCCTGAGAGGTGTCCGACAGTCAGCTGGACACTAGCTGCAGGAGAATAATGCAGACTATATAAAAAGATCTCATTAGAATGCCCTCTGTGCTACAACCGCTACAGGAGTTAAAAGTTAAAAAGTCAAATGTTTGAAGGCGGAAGAGATCAGATGTGAGACAGCGATGCCAACAACTGGAGGAACAAATAGCAAACAGTCTTGAATTGTCAAGTTGCAATTTAATGAGCAATATGTTCTTTCATAAACTTGTTATATTCGAAACTCAAAAACAAAACGGAAGAAGAGGAACCACAGTAGGTCAATATTAAAGTGCAAAAAGTTGAAGGCCAAAATAAGCGACTTGGATTTTAAACCTTTATAGATCGTTCTATTGGTGAACAGAAAAAGACGAACCAGTTGTTGGAAGGCCGGCTGGTCGATGTCGCTTTGCAGGGCGAAGTCGCTGAGGACCTTCCAGGGCGGCTGGTAGCTCTGCACCTCCACCGGGTTGGCCTGGATGCCGCCGTCGTGTCGCTCCGGGCTGGCCGCGACCATGGGGGTGCCCGTCATTCCCTGGATGTTCTGCATGGAGGCGTCATGGTCAGCGGTCACACAGCATCATCTCAAGGATATGCGTTCGAGTGTGTCTGAGGAAAGGGCTGGAAGGGTGCGGGGAGGGGTGGGCGCGTGTATTCGTGCGTGTGTGCTGGGAATTACCAGAAACAAGCTGAACAACACAAACCGATGAAGTTAAGAATTTCTTGAATGAGTCAGTTTTACCTCTTGGTGTTAATGAAGTTATCAGAATGTACTGCGATTAAACATACTGGCGTCCCTGATGCAGGAGAAGACTAACGGTTTCTTTCAGTCAGGAGCCTGAACTGCTCAGCAACAGGTCGGCGCTCTTACCGTCTTGTCGTTGGGTTGTTGCTGCTGCAGTTGCTTCATCAGCAGGCTTTTCTTCTTGTCCTTGCACCGCTTGTTCTGGAACCAGACGCGGATGACTCGCGGGCTGAGGCCGGTCATCTCGACCAGTTGCTCCTTCATCAGGGCGTCGGGCCTCGGGTTGGCGTTGTAACAGGTCCGCAGCGTGTGCAGCTGCTTCTCGTTCAGCACCGTCCGGACTCGGGTGGTCTTCTCGGGCTGTTTGTGGACGTGGGGTCTGAGTGCAGGCTGCCGCGCTGAGATTGGTTCTGCTGTTTGGAAACATCGAGTAGACAGCGGCAGAATTAGACCAAGTTAGCTGATCGGTCTGATGAATATCCAGAAGCTTTCGGGTTTGTCGACGGAATTAGCAGCTAACCTTCTCCTGCAACTTGGGTTTCAGTTCATACTTTGCCATTTATTTAGCAAATAAATTTAATTGTTTTACAGTCTGTATTTGTTGTTGTTTAAAAATACATAATTTTATTTTCTTTTTTTTTTTATTTTTAGTTCAGCCCCAATATTTTTTCTTAGAATAAATCTCCACTAGGTAGACAACATGTCTGTATTTTTTGGGTCTATGACCAACAAATTAAAGTCTCGAATGTACAGCAACAGTCCAGGTATAATATGGACCCACAGCCACAGTGCCGTCCTCCCCCAGCTGTGATAACTTTGCAGCCTATTTCGGACAGCAGCATCCGCTTTATCTAATCTAGCCACCCTGATCTGGTCAGACGGTGGTTTGCATACAGAAACAGACCTACAGACACTGCGCGCTAGAAGAACACACCCACTTGTCTGTGAAAGAATCAGGAGCAGCTTCACGGTGATTGAAGGGCCCTTAACCCATCTTACAATGCACAGGCTATACATCAAACTTGGACAGCGTGAACGAAACACTTCCCCCGTGCCCTCCTAAAACACACACACACACACAGACACGCACGCACTTAGTTTTTGTTGTTATTGCGTGTTTGTTTTCTAAGGAACGTAATTCAGACAAAAAAATAATAGCTCAGATCAGGATGATATCCCCTCAGAGTGGGGATTTACCCTCGGGACTCTACCTGCCATCTGCAGCGGTCTGGCCGGATGCAGGGGACTGAGCGGATCTCCACTGCCGAGGCTAGCCCGTTCCACCACGTCATGGTCAGCGCGGCAGAACAACCCGTCTTCCCGCAGAGCGAACTCATCTCCCGGGATAAGCTGCCTGCTGCAGGCCACGCAGCGAAAACACTCGATGTGGTAGACTTTGGAGCGAGCCCTCATGACGAAGTCATTCTTGCTGAATCCGATATTGCATTTAGCGCATTTAATCCCGTATAACCTGCGGGGCAACCACACACATTCACACGTATTAAGAAAAAAATCAAAATAGGAAAATTATAGTCTAGGTGGATTGTTTTGTAAATAATTTATTATTAATAATAATAATAATAATAATAATAATAATAACAATAATAATAATAATTTATTATAATAAATTATTATCAATAATTTATAATAATAAATTATAAATTATTATAAATTTATAATTTATAATAGCAGTTGCGATATTAACGATATTAGGCC